>CM029013.1:41494334-41542430 GCA_016801055.1 Panax notoginseng | reverse complement strand
ACTTCAAAAGGGGATCTCATTCACAAGTGAGGATCCAAACCCATGTTAATTTTAACATGTGAAGCAAGATTTCCAGAGGAATCAAGAATTTGGAGAAGCCACAAAATTTGAAATAAAACCGTCTCAATCTCACCGCCACCTCCCCACCAACTAAAAAACCTAGTCAAATAAACCGTATAGCATGATGGGTCCCAGCCCACAAAAGCTATTCACCGTCTCGACTCCTTGGCCAACCCAACCAACCAAGCCCTTATAAAAATGTCACTCCTTAGGCCATGGAGATTGCTGCACCATTCTTTTTCAGTCCAATATACTTATTGAATTCTATTAGTAATAATAATAATAATATTAATAATAAACAGGAGATCAGAGTTTGAAGAGGAGCTAGAGACGTACCAACTCATACACAAGCACCATGGCTGCTATGAGACACTTATCATGTATAGTAATAACAGTTGTAATGATAATGTTCATATTCTTTACTCAGCCAAGTATTGTAGATTCTAGAGTGCTTCTTCATTCAACTTCAGCAACAAAGAATGAGAAGATTGCCGGCTCCAAAACGGCAGGCGGGCTTCCGGCTACCGAATATCAGCACCTTCGGGTTTCAGTAAGCCACATAAAAAGCCATTTTGTTGAAAGAAATCAAGTATATACGCTATCCTCTGGCCCGAGCAGAAAAGGACCCTGGCACAGTGAATTCCCATTCCAATTTCACCTTTTTTTTTCCCTTCATTTCATTTGGTTTGTACTAAAAACATTGGAGGTGTATCATATCAAGAATATAGTGCAGCTATAGTTATGATTACCTAAGCTCACTTTCTATATTTAAGAAATTCTTTCATTCTCTTTTCAGCTTTTGTATGCGAACGTATAAACATAACTCGACCAATATGGTGCATGTTTCCAATGAATATAGAAATTATGAACATAGCTGCCTACTATTTTTGTTTTTATTTTTTATTTTTGATGACCACAAACATTAGTCGTGTACGCATTATCCCACCAATCAAGCAACATCAGTCATCATGTAATCTTATAAGAGATAAAAAATGACTTTTTGTGTCGATACGATGCATATTAAACTTAAAATTGATATTATTCATATAAATTTATAGAATGATAAATTTTAGAATTAATAGTTTTTACTATACAATTATAATAATGTATTAATTAAATTAAATAAATTCACATTAATTTTAAAATTTAATATATCGTCGTTTGACTTCAAAAGTTAAATTGTGTCTCTAAATATTTTGGAATGGATGGAGTAGTATTTTAGTGTGACTAACCCTAAAAAGATTATTGACTTTGTAGAGTATTGACCCACGTACATTTAAATTAAGACACCTATTAATACGTAAATTCCTACCAATCGTCAATAGAACTCAACCCAATGGGAATAGCTACTAGTAAAAGGTAATTAGCTTTTCAAGCTTAAGCGGCCTTTTCTTTGCCCCTGCTTTTTGCCTATGGGAATTTCCAAGAACTTTGGTTTGCCACCATATTGTGGAATATTAAAGAAATCCCTTGAAGAGGCATTTGCTTATTTGGACTTTTGGCTGTAAACTTTGTCAAAGATCAGATCTGATGATCATATATAAGATTGTCGACACTTTTTGCTTAATTTGTTCAAGTTGGCACAAATAAAAGACTAATTACTTGATTAGATTAGATTGCAAACGACCAATCCGAATTTTGTAGAATTTGAACACAATAAATTGAACTCGAACATGTATCAAACCAACACACACATGTGCGAGTTCAGATTGTTAGCTGTTCGCTGAACATACTCGAGTTCACAAATAGTTCGCAAACATCATCATTCGCAAACATAACCATCATGTTCGCGAACACAGTCGAACATCATCATCATGTTCGCGGATATCTGAAGCTAAAATTAGGCCAAATATCGTAATGCTCTAGTATCTCACAAGCTACTTGTGAATCACTAGAATCGAACTCAAACCGTGAAACCGAACCACATAGTTTGCGAACATATTCGATCGAGTAATCGAACGTAATACCATGTATGAACTCGACTCGGCAAGACACTTCTTCAATCGAACTCAAACCAAACCTGTTTGCGAGCTAGGACTGATATGCTACTACTATATTTCATATCAATAAGAAATTATTTTCATGTGAATAAATTAACAAAATTAGGCCATTTCTAAAACTGAGACCAATTCCTAAATTCCTGTGTACCAACTCCTAATTCCTAATCAAGAGTTAATAGTATAGGACTTACGGCGGGCAACAAAATAATCAAAATCAACAGTTCACTTAGCATAAACTTGATGTTTGTTATTATTCAAGAGTTAAATATGCAAAACTCTTGCTTAATTACATGTTTTTATTATATAAACAACGTTGAATTATACTCCATGTGATCAGCTGCATGGAGTTTATTTTCATTTGGTAAACTTTGTCAAAGCATCATCCCGTGAATATGATATTCCATGGACAGAAAGATTTTTTTTTGCGACATTATTTCAATATGTTATCCCAATTAAGAAAATATGTATCTCTGTTCAGTAGGATTTCACAAATAATGCTCTTCCCAACAGGATTTGTTTTCTTGCTATTCAACTTATTTTGTAATATATTGTACTAAACATGGCAATTGGCAAGTTAAATGGTTATATAATTACAAGAACATGGAGCACAAAGTTCCTTCAAAAGATATTTCTCCTCCACCTGTAAAGAGATTCAATACTACACACTCTAAAGTAGAGAGGCCCTGGAAAGTAATGCTAACTATTGATTAATCAAAACCAAATAAATTAATTTTGAAAATTACTAAATGATATCCATGATTAAGCTTCAAATTAAAGGAAACTACACATGGAAGAAACATCTAAGAACTCCATTAACTCAACTACAAGACTATGCCAGTCGGTGCTTAATGAATAGTGGTCTTAATTACCTACCAGTTACTAAAAACATTAATTCATTACTTGGTACGTGCCATGAATTCATGACTTTGTAAAGCACAAGGTAAAGGAGGAATCTTACAATATGTCTAGTCTTCCAGTTTTAAAAACAAAAGCCATTAGGAGGAGCTAAGGTGCAACGGAGAGCAATTGATCAAATTTTTAAGAAGACGTTCAACACCCAAGGACAACATTACTTGTATGTGTTAGTGTTAGTGTTAGTGTTAATGTTTGTGTTTGTGCTTTTCTCAGTCGCGTTCATGTCCAACAAGACCAGAGGCGCTGGGGAGGAGATAACATCCACGGGGGTTACTAAGTACATCCGGTATGTTCAATCTGCTCTGACTAATGAAAGCATCATTTCCCATGCAAGATATAAACATTTATTATGATTCCTGGTAAGTACCGTAAAATTTAAAGGTTGAATAAGCGTGTCTCAGTTACAGCAATGATATATTCACACACCATTTTTTTTATTAAATATATAGGGCTTCTTGTTCCCACTAAACTGCAACTCTTCCCAATCACTGCCTTCTTGTTTTCCAGCTTTAGGGAAAGTAAGTTGTTTCAAAGAAAAATGCATATCACATTACTTAGAAGCCAAAACAAAGAAAGAAAAAGGGAAAAGAAATCATGGAAGCAATCTTACCCCCAAAACATCAATTATCTGGCATAATCAAACCTCAATTGCAAGAACACTTCAGTTACATTTACATAACTTGGATCAGAATCATTATCTAATCCAAGAGGCAATTCATCTTCCTCAATTGCCGTGCTAGTAGAAGGTAACCGCTGAACAGCAGGCAATGGAATTGCCCATGACACATCTGTATTGCTATCCTCTTGTGGCTCTCTGACCACTCGAAGTTGTTGAAGCTGCAATGCATATTGCAAGTCCCACAACACATCGACCATGCTAGGCCTATCAACACCATATTCCCTTAGACACTTCTCCGCTGTTTCCCCAAATTTCCTCAAAGAGTTGGGATTAATATTTCCCACAAGAAAAGGATCGGCAATCTTTTCAAGCTGCCCCTTCTTTTGCCAAGAGATTCCCCAGTCAGCCAAGTTCACTTGGTCCCGAGGAAGCAAGTTATTAATGGCCGGTCTAGCACAAAGCACTTCAAGAAGAACCACCCCGAAAGAGTACACATAAGATTTCTGATTAACTGAAGGCATGTGCCTTCACCTCGGTGCTGACATGTGTTTGATCAAGTGGACCTGATCTCGACAAACCAAAAGAATACTGACACAGAGTCTTGCCTGCGTGTCAGTACTCTATTGATCAATTTACCAACTTACCTAAAAATGAATTTCATGCTGACCATTCCCAGGACATGAAACGTTGAAAAAGCTTTTGGGAGATTGTTTTTTGGAGATGAAAAGGGATAGAAATGAAGGCGTACCATGTAAGTGCCATTTTGAACTAAATATTAGATTATGTACAGTAATCTTTGTATATGTATTATTTTTAATATGTAGATCATATTGTATTGTAGCCTAAGATATTGCCTAGAATATTGTCTAGAATATTCTAGAATATTACATATGTATTGTATATATCTTTGACCAATGCTAATGAGAAAGACACGGATGACATTCTTACATGGTATCAAAGCCTAGGTTCTATCTCTCTCTACCTCTTTTGTGTAACCCGTCTACCTCCCTCTTTGCAACCCCTCTTCTCTACTCATCATGGCCGAGCAACCACCGCCATCCTCACCATGTCCGAGTCAGCGAAGTTTCATCCGACTTTAGCTGTCAACAACGTGAAGAACTTCATACCTATCACGTTAGACATGGAAAACTCTCAATACAATTCGTGGGCTCCCTATTCAAAATCCATGCGCGTGCTTATCAAGTATAGATCACATCCTCCCTCCTTCCACCACCAACACGGCCAAGCCATCTTCTTCTTCGATCAAAGAGACCGATACCGACTTTGGTCTCGGCTTGATGCTATTGTTTTGCAATGGATTTATGGCAATTTTCAATGATCTCCTCCATACTATTCTTGAACCTGATGACACAACCATGATGCTTGGAACCGTTTGGCGGATTTGTTCCATGATAACAAACATTCGAGAGCCGTTCATCTCGAAAATCAATTCACTCATACTCACCTGGACGATTTTCCCAACGTGAGTACATATTGTCAAAGGCTGAAACTGCTTGCCGATCAACTCAAGAATGTCGGGCGTCGGTCTCGAACCAAAGATTGGTTCTTCAGATGGTCGCTGGCCTGAACGATGCCTGTAAGACCCCAACTTATTAATGAATAAAATCAAATTTTCTCTAAATATTATTGTGAATAATAAGGGGTAATTTGATATAATACTTTGGTTATGGGTGAAATGTGCAAATTTTGCAAAATAAGCAAGTGGTTATAAAATATTTATTTTGGTCGGTGAATATTCGGTTGGTCGTGGAATATTCTTGCTGTCGGGGAATATTCGTACGACGACGCAGCCTTGTGTGGGCCCCATAACGGAAAGCGATTGGATGAAGAAAACGACAAGTATAAGTTGTTTATAAATAACGGCGTAGTTGTTACCGTTAATACTGTTGGAATAACCCGTGGTTAAAATACAGTAGCACACGGTATTGCACACCAATTATTGATTCTTACGTAAGAAGGCACTACTCAATAATTGTTACAGTAGTTATTATTCAATATTTTATTTTATTGATTTAATAATTGCTGCGTTGATATTTTATATTATTGTTGTTTCAATAATTGTTGCTGCACAGTATTTTCATTTATCAGATCAATAATTCATATTATTTGAATAATATTATTAGATAACATTATTGGCAATGTCTAGAAAGTTCTGTCTAGGAGAGGTTTGGTCATCTAATTGCGCGCCAGTAAGGAGAAATCCTTATTGGAAAGCCCCCTCTTTCCTGGGAACGGCCTGGTTGTCATAAATGTGATTCTGTAATATTATTTGTGAATAATTAATTATTGATTCATATGATAAGGAAATATTTATATTATGTGGATATAAATGAGGGATATATTTTTGTGGTTAAAAATGAAGGAGTTAATGTTGAGGTTTTTGTCAGTATTTTTGTCGAATGGAGGTATTAAAAATCAGGGTTTTTGAGAAATATTGCGGTGTTATAATTTTTAATCCGACCGTTGGATCGTGGTAATTTTTGGATATGTTATACATATATAAGTTGAGTATATGTCCACAAATTTTGAACCGTTAAAAATGAACGTATGATTTATTATGAATTTTACAAGATGACTGGTTCAGAAATTGTTGAATTTTCGGAGTTTATCATTTTGAGTGGAAAATTCTAGAATTGGTGGGCCCCACTTGTGGTTGGTGAAGAAATGTGCTGAATTATATTTCAAATGTGGTAGGTGGGAATAGTAGCAGGTAAAGCCATCAGGTTGCAGGTCAAACCTACCAAAATTTTCCTATAAATAGAGGGCTAAGTTAGAATTGAAAATTACACCAGAAACAAGTTTTCTCTCTTTCTCTCTCTAGATTATTGAGTGTATTTTGTGAGTATTTAGATACTTTGAGAGTTTCTATTCATCAGAGGAAGTTTCTTTCAGCCTTATACCGGTATTCCGACCAGAAGTACTGATATTTTGAGGTAAGGGATATTATTTTCTTCTTAATGATATTATTTTCTTCAATATCATTATGCTGAAATATTGATATGAGTTTTTATCAAATTTGGAACTTTTTGTGTCGGGGGTTACTATTCACGTATACGGCACTATTCACGTATACGGCACTATTCACGAATACGGCACTATTCACCGAAAAATAAAATTTTCCCTTTTTGTCCAAGATGTCTATTATGGTTACTATCTTTGATTGTATCCATGTTTTGATCTTTATTTTTGAATTCTGCTTCACAATTGATTATTATGAAGTATTATTGATCTTGGATAAACTGTTATACGAATCCCTACTATTTGTCCTTCTGTCTCATTGGATTCGTTCTCTTTAAGATATTTTTCATCATCCTCAGTCCTAAATGATGATACAAATGAATATCTTTGGCCTGTAGTGCAAAGATGTATAATTACTTGATGAATATCTTTGGCCTGTAGTGCAAAGATGAACAGGTGTTGAGATGAACATGACCGACTGATGATACAAATGAATATCTTTGGCCTGTAGTGCAAAGATGAATATTTGGTTAAAGATGATTATTAATTGATGTTACAGGGATAAAATATTGATGATGGACTTTTAAATCTTAGAAGATAGTAGAATTCTTTCTCTACTTGACTCTTCTAATGGTTTTTGTTTCCGCTGCAGTTGTTGATCTAAAACTTGTTGTCGATTATATTTTATCAGATTTTTCCCTGTTGAAGACTAACGATAATTTGTTGTATATTATCTTAGTCATAATATTCTTTACTGGGCTAGTTGAGCTCACCCTTTTCCTTTTTGTTCCATTTTTCTTCTCAGGAGGTGAGAACATAGCAGGATCTAGTCGGGGTATGGAGTAATGGTTCTAGAAAGATGTATTAGCAGTCCTCACTATTTTCTGTAAAATAGTGTTTGAATAATTGTAATGAGGATTTATTTGAGTGTGGATATTGTCTAGAAGACAATATTTGTATTTAAACTCACAGTATGTGTTGTCGTATTTTGCACGACAATTGTATTATTGAAGTTGTAGTTTGCTTTCTGTACCATGTATTTGGCGACTCAGAATGGGTGTTGTATACCTATTCTGGGGGCGTCACAGTTGGTATCAGAGCTTAGGGATATGATCCCTGGCTGAGATGTGAGACAAGAACTAGGAGGGGAGAGACGGGGAATTCCTTCGCTAGTATGACCTGACTAAGTTTATTTGGTGTTTATTTGGTCGGTCAGAGTATAGGGATAATATATGACATGACTATTAACCCTTGTTTTATGGCAGTATTTAAGAATGGCAGCTGAGAACGTTAATAATGGAGTAAATCAGACCGTGGAGACACCTTTGATCACTACCCAGGGGAACGTGCAACAGGAAGGCAATATTCCTCCTGTAAACAACGTTACCGAGCAAACGATGAATGATGGAATGTTTAGGAGCTTTTTGCAGTTCATGCAAAATCAGACGAGGGAGACTCGTGTGCAGAATACGGGTGGAAATGATAACAACGCGCGGTTTGTCACAGCTAAGCAGTTCAAAGAATTGGGACCACCAGAATTTAAGGGAAAGCCGGATCCGATCATGGCGGAAACGTGGGTCAAGCAAATTACCAAGATATTTGATGTCTTGGGATGCACGGAGGAACAGAAGGTTCCATTCGCCACATTTATGTTCCGCGGTGAGGCAGACTACTGGTGGGAGTCTGTGAAGCGTACCCAGCCTGACGCACTCAACATGTCCTGGGAAACATTTCAAAAACTGTTCAATGACAAGTACTTTCCGAAAGTATTCGTCATATGAAGGAGGTTGAGTTTATTAGACTGGAACAAAACAACATGACGGTGTCCCAGTACGAGGCGAAGTTTGCAGAGTTATCCAGGTTTGCACCTCATTTGGTCGAAAATGAGGAACGAATGACGCGGATGTTTCTGAGAGGTTTAAAACCTGAGATTCGTCAATACCTTATCTCTCATAAATTTTCTCTGTATTCAGACGTTGTCAACAGGGCCCAATTATTAGAGAGAGATAATGAGTATACTCAACCGAGGGACCACAACCAGGGTCATACCGGTGACAGCAATCATCAGAGCGATGATAACCAACGAGGAGGAAAAATACGAACAAAGGCGGTAACCACTCGGGTGGTCATCGTGGCCATGATAATAGGAGAGGTGAGTCAAGTGGAAATTTCAGAAAGAGGAGATTCAACAATGACGGAAGACATCAGCACCAGCACCAGCACCAACAACAAATTTTAGGGGAGGAGAACGACCGCCAGTTAGATGTTACAAATGCGGGAAAGAGGGACATATCAGCCCAAACTGTCCACAACAATCCAAGGTGTGTTACAACTGTGGGAAGGAAGGCCACATCGCTCGAGATTGTACTATAGCGAAACCAAGTTCAGCGGGAGTGGTGATTCCAAGGGCTGTCCCGGATAAGGCGAAATCAGCGGTTCCTGGAAGAGCGTTTGTCGTTACTGGCCAAAACGCGAGAAACCCGAACGAGGTGATCACGGGTAAGCTAATCTTGAATTCTTGCGAAGTTTATACTTTACTAGATACCGGTTCTACCCATTCTTTTATCTCTCCTGCTTGTGCTCAACGTTTAAACTTGACTCCGGAGAAATTGGACTTTAACTTATCTGTTGAAACTCCGTTGGGTGAAACCTTCGTTACATCTACAGTTTATAAATCTTGCATGATCCAAGTTGGCACTATCACATTACCTGTTGATCTTATCTCTTTAAAGATACTTGCTTTTGATGTGATTTTAGGAATTGATTGGTTAACCACTCATCATGCTAAAATTGATTGTTTTCGTAAGGTTGTTAGTTTTCATATTCCTAACCAACCTGTCATACGAATTCAAACTACTAAACCACTAAAATCATCACTGTCATATCGAGCCACAAAGCTATTCGTTTATTGAAAAACGGATGTCAAGCTTTCTTAGCCCATGTTATGGATTTGAACAAAGACAAGTCAGATTTGAATAATATTTCTATTGTTAGAGAATTTTCCGATGTATTTCCTGAAGAACTTCCCGGTCTACCCCCGGAACGAGAAATTGAATTCTTTATTGACCTTGAACCCGGTACAAAGCCCATTTCTAAAACCCCATATCGAATGGCTCCTATTGAACTTCAGGAGTTAAAAGTCCAACTACAGGAGTTGTTGGACATCGGTTTTATTCGTCCTAGTACGTCTCCTTGGGGTGCTCCTGTTTTATTCGTAAAGAAGAAAGACGGGAGTATGCGACTTTGTATTGACTATCGAGAATTGAACCATGTCACCATCAAGAATAGGTATCCGCTACCTCGCATTGATGACCTGTTTGACCAGTTGCAAGGAGCACAATTCTTTTCAAAGATCGATCTTCGTTCTGGATATCATCAGCTGAAGATTAAAACTGAGGATATTCCAAAGACTGCCTTCAGAACTCGGTACGGGCATTATGAATTCTTAGTAATGTCTTTTGGATTGACTAATGCTCCTGCTGCCTTCATGGATATGATGAACCGTGTATTCAAAGAATATTTGGATCAGTTCGTTGTTGTCTTTATTGATGACATCCTCATCTATTCCAAAAGCCGTGAAGATCATGAGCGCCATTTGAAGCTGGTACTGCAAAGGCTTCGTGAAAACAAGCTATATGCCAAACTGAAGAAATGCGAGTTCTGGCTTGAGGAAGTAGCATTCCTTGGGCACGTGGTGTCAAAACATGGAGTATCTGTCGACCCGGCGAAGATTGAAGCCATACAAAGTTGGGAGCAACCGAAGTCGGTAACCGAAGTACGTAGCTTTCTGGGCTTAGCTGGTTATTATCGGAGATTTGTGGAAGGATTTTCTCGAATCGCTACTCCGTTAACTCAGCTGACTCGGAAAGATACAAAATTCGTATGGAGTGAGGAATGCGAGAAGAGTTTCCAAGAACTCAAGAGGAGACTCATTTCGGCACCTGTTTTGACAATACCATCTGGTTCGGATGGATTTGTTATCTACAGCGATGCTTCAGGCAAAGGGTTAGGATGTGTTCTCATGCAACATGGGAAAGTCATAGCCTATGCCTCACGACAACTCAAAGAATATGAGAGGAATTATCCTACTCATGATTTGGAGTTGGCAGCAGTCGTTTTTTGCGTTGAAGATCTGGAGACACTACCTTATGGGAGAAAGTGGAGATCTATACAGATCATAAAAGCCTCAAATATTTCTTCACCCAAAAGGAACTCAACATGCGGCAACGACGTTGGCTTGAGCTGTTGAAAGATTACGATCATACCATCCAATACCATCCTGGAAAAGCAAACGTAGTAGCTGACGCATTGAGTAGAAGATCATATGCGGGTACGAGTGCAATGTTTTTAACACAAAGGCCCATTTTGTATGACTTGCAAAGGATGGAGATAGAGATGAAGGCTCCAAGTACCCACATGATGATATCAAATATACGAGTAGAACCGACTTTAATCGATAAAGTTAAAGCTGCTCAAGCTACGGATATAGAGCTGATGCGTATGAAGAAGAAAGTGCAAGAAGGTGCTATTCCAGAAGCAAGAATCGATGAAGAAGGAATACTTCGAGTCAACTCCAGACTTTGTGTTCCTAACGATTTTGACTTGAAGCATAGAATAATGATGGAGGCACACAACACACCGTTTGCAATCCATCCTGGGAGTACCCAAAATGTATCACGATCTTCGACATACATTTTGGTGGAGCAATATGAAAAGAGAGATCGCGGAGTTTATCTCGAGATGTTTAACTTGTCAACGTGTAAAAGCGGAGCATCAAGTACCAAAGGGTCCATTGCAACCACTTGAGATTCCGAAATGGAAGTGGGAACACATTACTATGGATTTTGTTACGGGTCTTCCCAAGGTTTCTCAAGGCATAGATGCGATTTGGGTTATTGTTGATAGATTAACCAAGTCCGCTCATTTCTTGCCGATACGTGAGACTTATTCCCTTGAACGTCTTGCTAGTATGTACGTGAACGAGATTGTGAGATTGCATGGCATGCCAGTATCCATAGTTTCGGATCGTGACCCAAGATTCACTTCACGATTTTGGGTTAGCTTGCAGAAAGCTATGGGCACGGATTTACGATTCAGTTCAGCATACCATCCTCAAACGGACGGACAATCAGAGAGGACTATTCAAACTCTTGAAGATCTATTAAGACTTTGTGTCTTAGATCTCAAAGGGAGTTGGGATAAGTACCTACCATTGGTGGAATTCTCCTACAACAACAGTTATCAGGCGAGCATAGGTATGGCTCCATTTGAGGCGTTGTATGGAAGAAAATGTCGTTCTCCAGTATGCTGGGACGAGGTGGGTGAAGCAACATTGTTGGGACCAGAGTTGGTACGCATTACTACAGAGAAGATCCAAACGATTCGACAACGTATACAAACGGCACAGGATCGACAAAAGAGTTATGCGGATCTTCATCGGAAGGACGTGGAATTTAATATTGGGGATCATGTATTGTTACGTGTTGCACCATGGAAGGGAGTTACAAGATTTGGGAAGAGAGGAAAGCTCAATCCAAGATTTGTTGGTCCATTTGAGATTCTTGAGCGAATAGGAAATGTGGCATATAGACTCGCATTACCTCCAAGCATGTCTCGTGTTCATAATGTTTTTCACATATCTATGCTTCGTAAATATGTTAAAGACCCGAACCACATTATTGAGTTAGAACCAGACGAGATAGCTGAAGATTTAACGTACGAGGAGGTACCTGTTAAGATCTTGGATAGGAAAGAGCATGTCCTACGCACGAAGGTTATACCACAAGTTAAGGTTTTGTGGAGAAACCATGCTATTGAAGAAATGACCTGGGAGTTGGAATCAGAAATGAAAGCGAGGTATCCTCACCTTTTGAAACATCAGGTACGTACGTCAATTTCGAGGACGAAATTTCATAAGGAGGGGAGGTTGTAAGACCCCAACTTATTAATGAATAAAATCAAATTTTCTCTAAATATTATTGTGAATAATAAGGGGTTAATTTGATATAATACTTTGGTTATGGGTGAAATGTGCAAATTTTGCAAAATAAGCAAGTGGTTATAAAATATTTATTTTTGGTCGGTGAATATTCGGTTGGTCGTGGAATATTCTTGCTGTCGGGGAATATTCGTACGACGACGCAGCCTTGTGTGGGCCCCATAACGGAAAGCGATTGGATGAAGAAAACGACAAGTATAAGTTGTTTATAAATAACGGCGTAGTTGTTACCGTTAATACTGTTGGAATACCCGGTGGTTAAAATACAGTAGCACACGGTATTGCACCAATTATTGATTCTTACGTAAGAAGGCACTACTCAATAATTGTTACAGTAGTTATTATTCAATATTTTATTTTATTGATTAATAATTGCTGCGTTGATATTTTATATTATTGTTGTTTCAATAATTGTTGCTGCACAGTATTTTCATTTATCAGATCAATAATTCATATTATTTGAATAATATTATTAGATAACATTATTGGCAATGTCTAGAAAGTTCTGTCTAAGGAGAGGTTTGGTCATCTAATTGCGCGCCAGTAAGGAGAAATCCTTATTGGAAAGCCCCCTCTTTCCTGGGAACGGCCTGGTTGTCATAAATGTGATTCTGTAATATTATTTGTGAATAATTAATTATTGATTCATATGATAAGGAAATATTTATATTATGTGGATATAAATGAGGGATATATTTTTGTGGTTAAAAATGAAGGAGTTAATGTTGAGGTTTTTGTCAGTATTTTTGTCGGAATGGAGGTATTAAAAATCAGGGTTTTTGAGAAATATTGCGGGTGTTATAATTTTTAATCCGACCGTTGGATCGTGGTAATTTTTGGATATGTTATACATATATAAGTTGAGTATATGTCCACAAATTTTGAACCGTTAAAAATGAACGTATGATTTATTATGAATTTTACAAGATGACTGGTTCAGAAATTGTTGAATTTTCGGAGTTTATCATTTTAGTGGAAAATTCTAGAATTGGTGGGCCCCACTTGTGGTTGGTGAAGAAATGTGCTGAATTATATTTCAAATGTGGTAGGTGGGAATAGTAGCAGGTAAAGCCATCAGGTTGCAGGTCAAACCTACCAAAATTTTCCTATAAATAGAGGGCTAAGTTAGAATTGAAAATTACACCAGAAACAAGTTTTCTCTCTTTCTCTCTCTAGATTATTGAGTGTATTTTGTGAGTATTTAGATACTTTGAGAGTTTCTATTCATCAGAGGAAGTTTCTTTCAGCCTTATACCGGTATTCCGACCAGAAGTACTGATATTTTGAGGTAAGGGATATTATTTTCTTCTTAATGATATTATTTTCTTCAATATCATTATGCTGAAATATTGATATGAGTTTTTATCAAATTTGGAACTTTTTGTGTCGGGGGTTACTATTCACGTATACGGCACTATTCACGTATACGGCACTATTCACGAATACGGCACTACTCACCGAAAAATAAAATTTTCCCTTTTTGTCCAAGATGTCTATTATGGTTACTATCTTTGATTGTATCCATGTTTTGATCTTTATTTTTGAATTCTGCTTCACAATTGATTATTATGAAGTATTATTGATCTTGGATAAACTGTTATACGAATCCCTACTATTTGTCCTTCTGTCTCATTGGATTCGTTCTCTTTAAGATATTTTTCATCATCCTCAGTCCTAAATGATGATACAAATGAATATCTTTGGCCTGTAGTGCAAAGATGTATAATTACTTGATGAATATCTTTGGCCTGTAGTGCAAAGATGAACAGGTGTTGAGATGAACATGACCGACTGATGATACAAATGAATATCTTTGGCCTGTAGTGCAAAGATGAATATTTGGTTAAAGATGATTATTAATTGATGTTACAGGGATAAAATATTGATGATGGACTTTTAAATCTTAGAAGATAGTAGAATTCTTTCTCTACTTGACTCTTCTAATGGTTTGTTGTTTCCGCTGCAGTTGTTGATCTAAAACTTGTTGTCGATTATATTTTATCAGATTTTTCCCTGTTGAAGACTAACGATAATTTGTTGTATATTATCTTAGTCATAATATTCTTTACTGGGCTAGTTGAGCTCACCCTTTTCCTTTTTGTTCCATTTTTCTTCTCAGGAGGTGAGAACATAGCAGGATCTAGTCGGGGTATGGAGTAATGGTTCTAGAAAGATGTATTAGCAGTCCTCACTATTTCTGTAAAATAGTGTTTGAATAATTGTAATGAGGATTTATTTGAGTGTGGATATTGTCTATAAGACAATATTTGTATTTAAACTCACAATATGTGTTGTCGTATTTTGCACGACAATTGTATTATTGAAGTTGTAGTTTGCTTCTGTACCATGTATTTGGCGACTCAGAATGGGTGTTGTATACCTATTCTGGGGGCGTCACAATGCCTATGGTGGAGTCGCTACTTTGATTCAACACAGCGATCCGCTTCCCCCTTTCTCTAAGGCTCGTTCAATGCTCGTTTTAGAGGAAACAAGCATGGCGAAGTGCGCAGCACGGGAGTCCAGCAGATGATACTACTATCAGCCACGGATCCACCGCTCAACACGGTGATTCTTCGCACAGTCGAAACAGCGCCAATCGCGGCAAAAAGGGCAATAACCGCGGTAGAGGCTGCAACAATCGTGGTCGTGGAGGCCCCCAACAATGGTCTGCCCAGCAGTGGCAGTACCCTCCTTGGGCCGCCTGGACGCCACAACCGTGGGCAACACTGCCCTACCCATACCCGACGTCACCGTGGCAGCAGCGTCCGTCAAGACAAGCAGGGGTGCTTGGACCAAGGCCACAACAAGCATATTAAATGTCAGCCGCCCCTCCAAGTGTTGGTTATGCTCCCACGGACATCGACGCCGTAAGCACACTCTCTCTATCTCTCAACTGGATGAACATTGGTACATGGACACCGGTGCTACCTCTCACATGACGACAAATCAAGGTACTCTCACGTCGTATTTTAATTTGAGCAAAAATCACGGTATTATTGTTGGTAATGGTAGCACTATTCCAATTCATGGTTATGGTAGTACCTCCCTTCACCCTCCTAATCCTCCTTTAAACCTAAACAACGTACTCCATGCTCCAAACCTCATCAAAAATCTTATTTCTGTTCGAAAATTCACTACTGATAATATGGTTTCAGTTGAGTTTGATCCGTTTGGATTTTTCTGTGAAGGATTTACAGACGGGGAGACGTCTAATGCGATGTGAGAGCTCGGGCGAACTCTATCCTATCACCACCAAAAATCGGGCCACAACACCCTCTGTTTTTGCTGTTGTTTCTTCTAGTTTATGGCATTCTCGCCTAGGTCATCCGGGAGATACTGTTCTTCGCTCTCTTTGTAGTAGCAATTTCATTAAATGTATTAAGGCTCGTAACTCTTTTTGTCATTCTTGTCCCCTTGGGAAGCACATTAAGTTGCCATTTCGTGACTCTTTATCTTTTACTACTATACCTTTTGATATTGTTCACATTGATTTATGGACATCTCCCGTTTTAAGTTCATGTGGGCACCGTTATTATGTCTTCTTTCTTGACAATTACAGTAATTTTTTATGGACTTTTCCAATCTCACACAAGTCACAGGTTTACTCCATCTTTCACTCCTTTCAAGCATTCATACGAACACAATTTGAAAAGGAAATCAAAAACTTTCAATGTGACAATGGGCGGGAGTTTGATAATGGTCCATTTAGAAAATTATGTGAATCAAATGGTATGCAATTTCGGTTTTCTTGCCCTTATACTTCACCTCAAAATGGTAAAGCGGAACGAAAAATAAGGTCCATTAATAATATCATTCGTACATTGCTTGCCCATTCTTCCATGCCTCCCTCTTTTTGGCATCATGCCTTACAACTGGCAACTTACCTCCTCAACATTCTTCCAAATAAAGTATTAGGGTACAAATCTCCCACTCAAATTCTATATCAGAAAAATTCATCTTACTCTCACCTTCGGGTATTTGGGTGTCTATGTTACCCTCTCTTTCCTTCCCTTACCATTAACAAATTGCACGCCCGTTCTACACCTTGTGTCTTTTTGGGCTATCCTCCTAATCATCGGGGCTATAAATGCTATGACTTGTCGAGCAGAAAAATAATCATTTCGAGGCATGTAATTTTCGATGAGACTCAATTCCCATTCTCCAAATTACATACTCCCTCAACCACCTCGTATGATTTTTTGGATTCTGAAATTTCACCACTCCTACTACATTACATGCAAAATCAGCCTACTCCGCATATGCCTCAAGCCCCACAACCTATTCTCTCACCAGCCCAATCTCCTCAACCGGCCCAATCATCACAACATGACCAACAACAAACCCCACCCTCTTCCTCTCCTCACCCGCAGGCCCATTCTCCAACTGCCCTACTTCCACCGAGCCCAGCCACACAAGCAAGACCACAGCCCCAACCGAATCCACCATCCCAAAGTATGGCCACTCGTAGCCAACATGGGATCTTTAAGCCTAAACGCCAATTCAACTTGACTGCCACCACTACCACATCTGTTTCACCTTTACCACGAAACCCAGTGAGTGCTCTCAATGACCCGAATTGGAAATCAGCCATGTTGGATGAATTTAACGCTCTAATTAAAAATAAGACGTGGGAGTTAGTATCCCGTCCACCTGATGTGAATATAATTCGTTCTATGTTGATTTTTTCGGCATAAAATGAAATCTAATGGTTCTTTTGAGCGGCACAAGGCCCGACTTGTTGGTGATGGCAGGTCTCAGCAGATTGGAGTTGATTGTGAGGAGACTTTTAGCCCGGTGGTCAAACCGGCTACCATTCGAACTGTATTGAGCATTTCTTTGTCTAAATCTTGGCCTATTCATCAACTGGATGTCAAGAATGCTTTCTTACATGGACATCTCAATGAAACAGTATATATGCATCAACATATAGGATTCAAAGATCATACTCATCCAGATTATGTTTGTTTGCTAAAGAAATCTCTTTACGGCCTTAAGCAAGCACCCCGTGCTTGGTACCAGCGGTTTATAGATTATGTTGCCACTATTGGTTTTTATCACAACAAATGTGATCATTCTCTCTTCATTTATCATCATGGCAAAGACATTGCGTATATTCTACTCTATGTTGACGACATTATACTTACTGCCTCTTCAGATGCTCTTCGAAAGTCTATTATGTCTCTCCTTGCCTCCGAGTTTGCTATGAAAGACTTAGGTTCTCTAAGCTATTTTTTGGGAATTGTAGTCACTCGTCATGCAAATTGTCTTTTCCTTTCTCAAAGAAAGTATGCAGAGGATATTATTGCTCGAGCTGGTATGTCTTCATGCAAGCCATGTCCCACACCAGTTGACACTAAGCCAAAGTTAGGGGCAATTGCGGGTCCTTCCTACAAGGATCCCTCTCATTATCGGAGTTTAGTTGGTGCACTTCAATATCTCACATTCACCAGACTTGACATTTCCTACGCCGTGCAACAAGTTTGCCTTCATATGCATGACCCGAAGGAAGAGCACATGAATGCTCTTAAGCGCATTGTACGCTACATACAAGGTAGCCTCGACTTTGGCTTGCATCTCTATAAATCTCCTGTCAACACACTTGTCTCATACACAGATGCTGATTGGGGTGGATGCCCAGACACAAGACGTTCCACCTCGGCTACTGTATTTTTATCGGCGACAACCTAATTTTCTGGTCCTCTAAGAGACAGCCCACTTTGTCTCTATCTAGTGCTGAAGCGGAATATAGGGGAGTTGTTAATGTTGTCTCCGAGTCTTGTTGGATCCGAAATCTTTTATTGGAGCTTCAATGTCCGGTCAACAAGGCCACATTGGTCTATTGTGATAATGTTAGTGCGATATATCTCTCAGGTAATCCTGTTCAACATCAGCGAACTAAACATATTGAAATGGACATTCACTTTGTTCGTGAGAAAGTTTCTCGTGGAGAAGTTCGTGTCCTCCATGTTCCGTCCCGTTATCAGATTGCCGACATCTTCACTAAAGGACTTCCGCGCGTACTTTTTTGATGATTTTCGGGACACTCTAAGCATCCGACAACCTCCCGCTTCGACTGCGGAGGTGTATTAGATTATGTACAGTAATCTTTGTATATGTATTATTTTTAATATGTAGATCATATTGTATTGTAGCCTAAGATATTGCCTAGAATATTGTCTAGAATATTCTAAAATATTACATATGTATTGTATATATCTTTGACCAATGCTAATGAGAAAGACACGGATGACATTCTTACGCTAAATCTAGCTTGTACCATGAGTCGTGTTCGAAAATTCTTCCAGTTTGATAAAGAGGGGAGGTGTCGGTGGATGGATCGGTGTCTTTGTTGCCGGAGGAGAAGGTGAGGTAGCCGAAGTTTTCATCGCCGATGAAGTTCCGTTTGTCGACTATGAGATTTGATTTTGAGCCACAATTAATGAAGTACTTTAGAGGCTGAGTTTAAGGAACGAACCGAGAATCGGAGGAGGAAATGGAGGGAGAAAATGATTTTGGGGAAATTAGAGTTTTCCATCGGAATTTGTTTCGGAATTAATTTGTAGAACTTGGTACTGGTAAATAGTAATATTGGGACGAAATGGAATGAAGACGCTCATGCATAGTCGCCCGTTCACTTGAGGTTGACTAGTGACTTTGTAGGATTACGTTTTGATCCCAAATGACTGAATAAGAATCATGCACAAATCACAATCTTTACAATAACTCTAAATTTGACCGAATATAATTGTACAAGAAAATTTAAAAAAATTTATAACAGCGAATGAATAAATTATATTGTCAAATTGTTTGTTGGTCCATTTGTTCTTCCGACCTATTTATGATTTGGCGATTTACTCGACTTTATAACACTATCCCTCCCTCCAAAAAAAATATAATAATGAAAAATAGTATACATATCATATAAATAAATATAATAATGAAAAATGTTATATATGTCATACCAATCTTATTGGACTACAATTAATCTGCAAGTCCAAAAAAATAATATAAAATAATTGTGTCTAGATTCTTTCTTATCTCATTTATTGTATACGTAATTTTTAGTTATGCAGCAAGACTTAAAAATAATCTCATTTGTAAATAAAAATTGCTTTTTTTAAGCATAATATAAATGTATTATCATTAAGTTTGTCATCATAATTTAATTATCATGTCACTACTAAGTAAACTATCAACTTATTATTTTTAGACTAAATGTTTAATAACAATACATCTTTTTTTTCCCTTTAATTAACATAAATATATTTTTGATGTTTGCAAAATTTACAAATAACACTCTTTTTATAAAACTATGGGAGTAAGAGAAAATAATCAAATTTAAACAGTCAAATATATATATATATATATATATATATATATTCTTTTTATTTCTCTTTGCATTTTGCTGTTCCACAAACAATTTGTTTAATCAGTTTATCAATTTCAAGTAGATAAACTGATTAAATGGCCTTCAGATTAAGGATCGTATTATATCTAACCTAAAAAGGTTTTGCAATCAAGTATCCTAATCACAATTTACACAAGGGGGTTAATATTTTTCACAAGCGTTTTTCATATTTTTACAAGCACTCGCATAACATAAATGGCAAGTGTGTGAGGCGCTTATACAATAATCTAAAAATTATTACGAAAATAATAACTACCTTTATATAAATATAATGAGCCTTTTATATATTTACATTTCGAGAGCAGACAAAATATTAATTTAAAACAACTTTGAATACTTTAATGAATAATTTAAGCTGTATTGAAGTACAAATAAACCTCCACTATCAAGCAAATTCCCAAATTAGTATACATTTAAAATAAACTACTTCTTCCGTTATGTATATTTTATTTCCTCTTTATATGAGTCATATTTGTGAGTTCACAAAAAAAAAAAAAAAAAAAAAAGAGCATACCTATAAATTATAATAATATAAAATATAACCCCGCAATATTTAATCTGACTCAACAATCTTTGCAGCTTCAAAGAACAACCTTGTCCATGATATGACGGGTCTTGCACATGGCCTCCAGTGGCTCTGCTTTGGGCATAGTAAGGCCGGTACCTTCGGTTAAATCAATTTCCATCTCACGAATTCTCTCCCACTCAAAACATTGTATCAACGAGCCCAATGCCAAGCCCACTATACGTTGGGCCAACCCACTCCCAGGACAAGACCTTCTACCCATCCCAAACGGCATCAACTTGTGATTCTCGGCTTCCGCGCCTTCAAACCTTTCGGGCTTAAACTCTGTGGGGTCGTTCCACACATTAGGATCCCTATGAATGCCCCATGCATTAACCAATAAAACTGTGCCACGCGGGACGTTATACCCTCCAACGGTACAGTCAGCCGATGACTCGTGTGGTACTAGTAATGGTGCGGCTGGGCACAGTCGAAAAGTCTCGGAAATAATGTTTTGTAGATAATGTAATTTGGATAAATCTGATTCCTCGATCAACCGATGTTGGCCGATATGAGTATCAATTTCAGCTCCAGCATTTTTCAACACTTGTGGATGATTAAGCAAAAGGGACATTGCCCATTCGATAGTCACGGCTGATGTATCCGTTCCAGCAAGTATCATAACCTACCGTCATAAATCACAATTTGAAAATTAATCTAACTTAAATTATTATATCAAAGTCATACTCATAGTCATAGTCATACACTTGACATATTATATCAAAGTATTTGATACGGAGTAATCTAATAATATATGAACTTGTGTTGATTGCAGTTGAATGGATTCGATTATCATAAATTTCATAGGAAGTTTAGCAATTTAGAAGGTAATCTCTCCGCCTGCATGTCAGTATTGTATCGAATATGAATGAAGTTCATGCTAACTGGTCCCTATTTGAAAATGAAGGAGAGGAGATACATACCATCATTAGTCCTTTGATAACGGAATCAGTGTAATAATCCGGCTGCGATTTTTGCAACGAGAGCAAATGATCAACCATGGAATTCCTACTCTCGTCCCGTCGATGCTCATCAATAATACCTTCCAACACCTTGTCCATTTTATCACTAAGCGCCGCCACATTCTTTTCGTAACCCTTATAATCGATCCATCTCAAAAATGGTAAAAAATCTGAAACTTGTGATGCTCCTCCCTTTGCAAATACCTGCTCTATAGTCTCCCGCACGTGCTTTGCCTCCTCTTGATCCTCCACATCTTCCCCAAAATACCGCTTCCCGGCAATCATCCTCATTATAATGTTAAACGACAACTCGTTCAAGTTGGATTTCATTTCCACTTTTGCAAATCCACGGCGCGAGTTTTCAGATAATCTCCGCAGCAATTGATTCACTTCGTCACGACGGATCGACAGAAACGCGTTGAGTCGAGTCGTTGAGAATATTTCGAGTGCACTGAGTCGACGGAGGTTGCGCCAGTGGTCGCCGTAAGAGGATCCGACCATGGTTGTGTAATTGTAGCCTATGTATTTGCCCAGGATGAGTTTGGGGCGGTTGGCGAAAACGATGTCGTTTTTGGTGAAACATTCTTCCGCTTCGGCGGGAGATGACACAACTACCACTAGGCGAGAGCCGAACTGGAGAGAGAAAATTGGGCCTAGCTTTTTAGAAAAACTGTCCAAGGATCGATGGAGTGGTTCTTTGATGAGGTGAAGGTGGCCTAATATTGGTAATTTTGGGGCTGGGCTCGGCGGTAAACGAGGACGCCGGGTTGTTGATTTTGAGAACAACTTGGTGGCTAGAACTAGAAGAAGGAGAGAGAGAGATGCGCATAATAGCAGATTTAGTTCCATAATCGATCAATTGGAGGATTTTGTAATTAGTGAATGATTGGTAATTGGTATGATATATATATATATATATATATATATATATATATATATATATATATATATATATATATAGTTGATCTTGTGGTGAAGAAATGAGTGGGAAGTCTAGTTAGCTTTTTGAAATTTCAAACTTTGACTATTATATTGGCCACGCAAGGACAAGGAGAGTGTGTGTTACACATGCATGATATATACAGCATATATGAGCTCAGCAATGACCTTTTATCAATGAACTCTATTTCTCTTTATTTTTTGGGTTGAGAAGAACTTAGAAGAATCATCTACTGCTAACTAATAACGGTGGTGATGGAGCCATGGACCTCTTTCATATTTTACGTCGTTTACTTTCAGTCTTGCACGTCAACGCCGTGGCTGGCTGCTGTAGAAATAGTGTGCATTTGAATCGCATGGAAATGACTTGGGCTATATTTGTATTAGTTTGTAAGGAAATTATAATCCATCTCAAGACAATTATTTCGGTTTATAATTTATAAATTAATAATTTAAAATTAAAATTTAAAAATAAACAAGACATTTGAGATTAATTTTCGTATCTCAACTATAATTCTTACAAACAAACTTAGAGTTAGAAAAAAAAAAAATTAAATAAAAGATATTTCATAGTATTTTAATTTTAACCATCTCTCATTTTTAATATATAATATATATTTTTTTCACATCGCGGTAACATTAAATAGTAAAATGGCCTCACTATGTTGATTTTTTTTTTCCACCAAAAATCGTCCATTTTCGATCGTCTGGTTTATCAGATTTGGATGTAATTTCCTGTCAAACTGCTATTCCTATTTTTAGGTTGATTGTTTATGCTCAATAAAATAATTTAACCTATCTCTTAGGTTGACTTAATGACCTAAAAAAAATCCTTCAACTTTATATTTTTTTCAATATAACCCATGAACTATTTTTTTCACTAAAAACATTTGAACTATAATAATTGAACATAAAGTGTCCTTGAAACCATACCATAGTTAACCACAAATGAGTAAACTTGACACATAGCTAGCTTTTAATATAGGGAATTAATATTTCCAGAAGCTAATATGATATTTTCATAAGTAGGTTTCATTTTTAATTAAATTAACTCTTAGTGCAGTAGATTAACTATAAAATTTAGTTTTTATGCCCAATTTGCCCTTATTTAGTAAAAGTTGAATTCTAATATATTTTAACTATTGCAACGATTGTTAAAAAGATCAAAACTGGAAAAAGCTTAAATGTGATAATCCTGGTACCTATGGTTCAATGGTAATGTGACAATGAATTTAGTGTATGCAGTTCTTGGCAGAGTTAAATTTTTGTTGTCATGCTTCTTGCATTATTTCAAGTGCATCATGGATTTTATCTTGCTTAGCACAACAAAATTTTGCGCCCTACAATTCTAAATACTGTTAAAAGTGCAAAGGAGTTATATGAAAACCTTCAGATTATGGGACAATGCATTCAATGGTAGGGGCTATGGCTTCATTTTGGGGACTATATCCCACGGTGTTTATATTTATGATTTCTTCATTTATTGCATTATATTATATGGATTGTGGAATTGCATGATTTGTTAAGTACTAGCATCTGATAAATTATTTTTATCATCATTAATATATTTTTTTGGCATTATGGTAATACTGTGAGTGCCTATACAATTGTCAAAAATTGACAAAAAAACTAATGAGGCAATGTATTCGTTCTTTAACCATAACTTTGTGTTATGTATGACACGATGCTATACTGCTATATTTTTGGACATGGTGTTTGTTTGACATGAAGATCCAACATAATTATTAATTCTCGTGCTTTTCAGTTTTCGCATGTAACATGTGCTTTCCCTTCATGTCTAAGGACTGAAACCGAGACATTCTTTCGATGTTTTCCCTTTTGTTTGGATGTTAGAATTCTGGTGCAAGTAAGTGTAAGACCCCAACTTTTATAAATAAAGATGAATTTTCTATAAATATCATTTTTAAATATTATGGAGTTAATTTGATATAATGTTATAGTTGTGGGTAAAATTTATAAATTTTGCAAAGTACGCAAGTTGTTATATAATATTCGATTGGTCGGGGAATATTCGTTTTAACAGGGAATATTCGTACAACGACACAATCATTGGTAGACTCCACAACGGAATTATTGTCGGATTGAGAAAACGACAAAAATATTTTATTAAAAATAACGGCGGAAGTTTTACCATTGATACTGTTGAACTACTCGGTAGTAAAAGTACAGTAATACGTGTGGTTGCATAGTAGCACACGGTATTGATTATTAATGCTTATGTGAGAAGTCACTCAGTTTGATTCAATTATTGTCAGTTAATAATATGAATTATTTAGCGATAATGACGTTTTGTTTTATTCGTATTATTAACGTAATAAAACTGAAACATCTTTTTATATAAAACAGAATACTTTATTAAAGTCATTCTATAAATAGAATATATTATATTTTATTTAAAAGATTTTTCTTTCAATATGGACCGTCAGATTAAAGTAATCAATCTGGACCGTTCATGGATTAGTTACTATGCATTCTATTTTTCTATAAATAGCAACTCATTCCTTCATTATTTCTTACGAATTCACTGAACTCTAAAGAGAGAAACTATAGAGAGGGAGAAGAAAAGTATTCTGCTACTTAACTACTTCCTTATTTCAGCTCTTCTTTAAAACGGTAAGGGGTGTTATTCTTTCTTATTCATGAAGAGAACTGTTGTTGTTCTATTTCTTATTATTCTGTTGGAATAACCTGTATACGCGGTCTACCCTATACTTGGTGACATTCTTCTGTTATTCTGTTGGAACATCATGTCTGTGTGTTTTAAACCGGACCTGGTTCCGTTTTTATTATTATTCTGTTGGAACATCCTGTCTGTGTGTTTTACACCGGACCTGGTTCCGTCTTATTATTATTCTGTTGGAACATCCTGTCTGTGTGTTTTACATCGGACCTGGTTCCATTATTTATTATTCTGTCGGAATATCCTGTCTGTGCGTTTACGCCGGACCTGGTTCCATTATTTATTATTCTGTCAGAATATCCTGTCTGTGCGTTTACGCCGGACCTGGTTCCATTATTTATTATTCTGTCGGAATATCCTGTCTGTGCGTTTACGCCGGACCTGGTTCCATTATTTATTATTCTGTTAGAATAACCTGTCTGTGCGGTCTATCGCATGCCGGGTGATTTTTTTTGTTATTCCATTCTTTATTATACTTAGTTGGTTAAGTTTTGACTTCTATACTCCATAAAATTAGTGGAATATCCTTGATAATTGCGGTTTATCCAGTATCTTTTCATGAAAATATTCTTCTAAGTATTCTTGAATTTTACTCCACAAAGCAGTATCATGTTGACAATTTGGACGTTGTTAATTCTTGGATAAATTAATTCTTGAACTTGTTTTATTGAATTCTTATATCATTGTCATCATCCTCATGTTTATTAAATGTTGAAAGTCATCTGTGGCCTGTAGTGCATAGATGGACTTGGTATGATTATGACCAGGGATTATTCGGTATAATCATGACCGTAATGTTACAAATGATGTGGTAAAAGTCCTCATTGGCCCGTAGTGCGTTGATGGACAGTTGTTGGCATGATCATGACCATTAATGAATATACGAATATCCTTGGCCGTAGTGCAGGGGTGATTCGATGATGTGAATTATTTTATTAAGCTGAGTCTCAGCGATCACAGTGTTGGAAAATTTTTTAAATCATAAAAGATAGTAGAGTTTATTTTCTACTTGACTCTTTTAATGGATTGCTTGTTCCGCTGCAATTAAACTTGATGTCTATTATATTTTATCAGTTTAACATTGTTGAAGGCTAATGATAATTTATTCTGCATTATCTTAGTCATGATATTTCTTACTGGGCTAGTTGAGCTCACCATTTCTTTCACTGTTCTCTTCAGGAAATGAGAACGTAGCTGGGGCAAGTCGGGGAACGGAGTGATGGCCCGAATGATAGTATTAGTTAGTAGTCCTCACTATTCTATATAATAGTGTGTTAATAAATGTAATGAGGACTCCTTTTGAGTATGGATACTCTCTAGTAGACAATATTTGTATTCAAACTCACAGTTTATGTTTTGTCATATTGTACATGACAGTTGTATTATTAAGTTGTATTTAAATTCTGTACCATGTATCTGACGACCCAAGATGGGTGATGTATACCTAATTTTGGGGGCGTCACAGTAAGCGTATACGAGACATGGATCTTCAAAATGCATCAAGTACATGTGTCAGATATTTGAGACTTGGTGAGGTTTGTGTAATGTGTAACAGACTTCAAATATACCACTAGCAATCATATCAATATAACAATTCGATGACATTGTGCATGACACTTTCTAAATATTTGTTAGTTCTTTAGAATGAAAGAGTTACCCATTTTTAACCATATTGGTTACATTATAAATATTTTTATCAAGACATTCATATATATATATATATATATATATATATATATATACACACACACACACACACAACTGTTATGTAATGTTCTAGGGTTTAATGATCAGATTAATTATATACTTGGATATGTATTTGTGCACAAAATTTTTATGCAACACTATATAACATATGCTATTAAAATTTGATAATTGCACAATAATCTACCCCTTTTGGCTTACATTTTATAGTTTGATCCTTAGGTTATATTTGAGCTAACCATTTGTGGGGGTACCGCATGTGTGTCATCTTGACACAAGGGCATGACACCTTCCGTGGCGGTATAATCAGTCTACGGCGTATCCTTTTTTTTGTATGTTGCTATGGCTAAGGGTGCTCAAAAAATTTGATTTTTTCGATTTTTTACGAAACCGGTTGGTACTGAAACCGGCGACAGCGATTTTTTTCGATACCGATTTTTTAATTTTTTTTACACTTTTCGGTACCGGTAGCGGTAAGAAATTTTTGAATTTGGTAAAAACTGAAAAATCAAAATTTAATAATATAATAATTAATAGTTAATGTTTTATAGTTTATATACTAAATAAGTTTTTTATATATTAATAATTTCTATATAATAGTAGTTTTATAAAAAAATTATATATATTAATAATGTTTTGTAGTTTTATTTTATATATTAATTATTATTAATAGTTAATGATTTCTTAGTTTAAAAAAATTGTTAATATATAAAAAATTTATTTAATAATTATATATATTACTATGCAGTATAACCGAAAACCGAACCAAAAAAATCGGTACCGATTTTGTACCGAATCGGTATCAAAATCGATAATTCCGTACCGATTCCGATTCTTGCTCTTCCAGTAATAGTTTTTATGTTATTCATGTACTAATATTTTTATTGCTTCTGTTTTTCTTTCATTGTTTAATCAATTCGTGCAATTCTAAGTATCACAAGAGAAGAATATGAGTGATCATTCGGTTATAACCGAACCGAATAAGCTATTCGGTTATAACCGAAAATCGAATTATTGATAATTTTACTATCTGAAAAATTAACCAAAATTTGAAAATAACCGAATAACCAAAAACCGAATAATCGAAATGTAATTTCGGGTATTCGGATAATAACCGAACTAACATCCAACAGTCAACAGCAACATACAACATCAACATGAACATGAAACACAAATCTTGTACATCACATGACCAAATTTAACAACAGCAAAACTGAATCATCACATATGATATGATAAATGAAAGAATAGATAAACAAAAAGTTACATTTCCACACAATTACTCAACTTTGAAGCAAAAGAAATATTACCTAGAATATTAGAGGAGTGAGAGAAAACAGGGCCAAGAAGAACCCTCAAATCCCTCGGGGGAATGGAGACGCGTTTAACAATTATACTCTTTTCACACTCAATTAACTCTGATTGCCCTAACTTATCAAACCTCATCCAAAGCCTCGCTCCACCGACCTTCTTCTTCGGCTTGCTCGACGCCGCAACCATCGCAGAAATCGAATTATTCGCGATATCATTAGGCAACTGAGTATTAACATCGTCTCCCGGTCCCGGCAACAGCGGAGTCTCCTCAGGCTTCTTCGTCTGGCGCCGGCAAAACGATAACGTCCCCTTCCCCATTCTCTCTCTCTAATCTATACTCAAAACAGGAAAAAGGCCTCTTCTCTCCCTTAGATTCTTCTTCCTCTTTCTCTCTCTAAATATGTGTAATTGCGTATGAATATATGGATTTAGACCTTAGGGCATGAGAAAGAATCAGAGGAAGGAAGGATAATCCTTCCTTTTGTGGGCTACAGTTGCTTCTGATTCTTCTTCTTCTTCCATAAACAGCAGAGTGAAGCTTTTTCTCTCTGATAAAGAAAACGTTATACGGTTTGAGAATTCAAATCCTGTACATCCCTTCTCATGCATCGACTATAAATTAAAAATTTATTAAAGTGTTGTTCGGTTATTCGGTCCCAAAAGTAATACCCGTACAAACTAACTGAAAATCGTAACAAAATTCGGGTATAACCGAACTATTGAAAATAACCGAATTATCAGAAAATTTCGGTTAAATTATTTCGGTTCGGTTCGGTAATTCGGTTATACCCGTTTTTTACTCAGTCCTAGAGAAGAAACAAAGAAGGCGAAGGATAATTATTTGACAAGATCTTCTAGGATATATATGTATGTGTGTGTATATATAAATATATATATATATATATATATATATATATATATATATATATATATATATATATATTATTTAGACATGATAAAAGAAAAATAAAAGAAACAAGCTAATCAAAATCAGGATGGAGTTTAGTTGGTGTAGAAGATTTTAGGATTTATAACTAACTAATTTTATTCAAATACTAGTACTTAACTAGTTTTAGTAATATAATTTAGTAAATTATATTACTAAAAAGTCTAGACTTTTTAATAATATGATATGATAATAGAAATTCTAAAAATAATTTTTTACCTGGTGAGAGAAAGCCTTAGATCCTATTTTTTATGTGCAAATAATTTTTCTCACTTATGTCTTAACAATTTTCTAATTATTATTAATATTATTACTATCATAAAATTTAATAAATAAAAGTTGTCTTCAATTGAGTAACGCTACTAATCAAATAAAGTTAAGCAACTAGATGTTTAGTTATTTATCAAATTGGGATAATTTGGACATAAGAACTAAATCATATAGTTAATTTACTGTACAAATGGTTGATTTAGTTAAAAACTAGATACAAACCTCTGCGTTACGGCGGGATTATTCAAAATTTTAATAATAAATGTGTGCGTACAATTAATAAATTAAAATATAATAAGAAAATAGTATATTATTGTGCGATGATCAATTTTTACACAGAAAAACAAATAAATATATATATTTCAAATCTTGGTGCTAGTAGGTAGCAGCATTCTATAATTAATTAATAAAAGAGAAAGTATATATTTTTGTTCTGTGAAGTAAACAATCATGCTTACTACAAAAGTTTTACTGTAAAATATGTGAGGGAAGCTTGAATCAAGTTAAATAAACATTGAAAAAATCATATTGCCAAAAATTCTATAAGGAAAATTCACACTTCCAAAACCTTAATATCTTTAATCTTATCAAACCCTTAAATCTGATCAAACACACTTGTTTATGTGACTTAAAATGAAGATACTAAATGAAGATACTAAATAATCAAATTAAGAAATAAACTCAATTCCTTACTGTTGATACAAGAAAAGTGAATAACTCTAATCTAAACACAAACTTTCCAATCGAAAATCCATCAAAATTTTCAATTAAACACGATTGACAACACAAATATCAGATCAATCAAGTCAATTACAAACATTATTCCGCATATCAGCAACTAAATGCAAATGTAATAATCTCAAATTTTAGCACATAATATCTAAAAATTTAGAAAATAGACAAATCAATGAAATAATTCTGTGACAACCCCAAAATAGGTCCATTCCACCTAACCCATTCTGAGTCGTCAAATACATGGTACAGAAAATAACTATAACTTTATTACAACAATTGTCGTGCAAAATACAACAACACATATGCTGTGAGTTTGGATACAAATATATACCAAATGTGACTCATGTTCCAACCGTGGACATCACCTCACAATAACACCTTACATAAAGGTATAGTCAAAAACTGTTTTAGAAATTAGAATCTTTGGGAAGTGCTCAAGGAAACCTTCGTACATGGGAGGCCACGCATCTAGGTTATGATAGATATCATATGGCCACAGAATTATCCTTGGTTGACCCAATAGACCCCAAAGAAAAACGAAAAGATTACTATCATATTCTTCCCAATGGTGAGTCTTCTCTTGACTTATCATTATCTCCACTGTCTCTAATTGAGAATTATACTTCAAACAAACACCAAGATTATATAGGTAGTGCCCATAGATATACTCAGCAAGTGGATGAGCACAACCCTGTCCTATGATGACACGAGGTTGTATGTCATTAGACATCTTGTATGATAGTGGTAAACCACCCTTCCAACGTTGGATACACCTTACCCTATTAGATTCACCAAATATAACTACTAAATGAACTTTTCTATACTGCTTCGGGAGAACATCCACAGCTAGAGACCACCGTTCTATTCCCTTGTTACCCCCGCTCGACCCAGCTACACTCTTATTACCTGAAAGGAATTGTGAAGCAAAAGGGTGAGCACAACTAGCTCAGTAAAGAATATCATGACTAAAGATAATTAAATTATCAATAGCCTTCATCAATAATAAATCAGAGATTTAGAACATATGGTAAATGATAAAAATTTCAACCATAGTTGCAGCGGAACATGCAATCCATTAGAAGAGTCAAATAGACCATAAAGTCCATTATCTCTTCCATGTTAAAAATCCACCAACAATGTTTTATCCATGTAACATCACTCAATAGTTCCTTTCCACAATCATATGAATAACTCATAATCATAATTGTGACTATAAATTTTTCTTCGCACCCAGGACGAAGAATATTTTCATCACCTGTCTTTACCTGAAACATCAAAGATCATGGTTATACCAAATCACAGTTCCTGTTCATAATCATACTAATAACTTCATCTTTGCACTACGGCCAAAGATATTCATTTGTATCACCAGTTGGTCATGTTCATCTCAACATATGTTCATCTTTGCACTACTGGCCAAAGATATTCAACAACATGTCATCTTTGCACTACGGGCCAAAGATATTCATCAACAATTCATCTTTGCACTATAGGCCAAAGATATTCCTCAACAGTTCATATTTGCACTACGGCCAAATATATTCATCAACAGTTCATATTTGCACTACAGGCCAAATATATTAATATCTCAAAGAAATATATAATCATTTCAGAATTTATATAAACAATAATTATAACCATGTTGATCAATTCACCTTTGCACTTAAGCTAAAGATATTCACTTATAAATTCAATGGTCATGATCATACCAGTCAACAATTCAACTTTGCACTACTGGCCAAAGAGAACCCATAGTCATGATCATACCAGAAATCTACCCATCTTTACACTCAAGTCAAAGAGAAATATCATCATTAGGGTTATAAAAATATTATATATGATAATAAAATCAATATAATCAACATATAGATTTAATCTCAAGAGTAATATTTATAAACCAACTATAATTTGGTCAGAAAAAGAAAGCAATTTTGTCGTGAATAGTAACTCGTGAATAGTAACTCGTGAATAGTAACACCGACTCAAAAAGGTAGAAATTCCACAATAAAATTCATACCAATACTTCGGTATAATGATATTGAAAGAATAACATTTCTTAAGCTTATAAACAATTTATTTAAATTGTTTACACTTTACTAATTAATGTATTTAATCATCATAAAATGCCAACTCTTAAGATTTCATCATCAATAACTAAAACCCTCATCAAAAATCTGCATATACCTCATATATAGGATTCTCAAGCCATAAAATCCTATTTTCCAATTTTTTTTCTTCACATAACATATTTAATTCATTTTCTCATAACTAGACTATTTTCATGAAAAATACCAAAATCCGTTCCAAAAATATTTCTTTTCTGAAATTTAGCATAATATAGTCCCATAGTGAACATATATTTTTCTCAGAATTTTTAAAAGTCATTTACTATTTTTCATATGGCCAAAATAGCCGAATATTTAGACATTTATCAAAAAATTTACTTTTGTCCAAAAATTCTGAAATTTATAGAGTATACTTCTATCATACACATGTACTCCCAATAAAAATTTCATCAATTTTGGAGTTAACCACAAGGAATTATAAGCGGTTACTTTTAAAATAGTCTTTTCTCATAAAATTCATAACTCTCAATCTATACATCCAAAAATCACCATTTTTGGACACAATCAAGAAAACTCATCAAAATATCATTTCAAATTTTTCCAGAATTTTTGAAGATCAGAAAAATTACGAAACTGAAAATCATAACAACCCTTAAAATCCCTTAATATCCCTTACTATCCCTTACTATCCCTTACCTCAAAAGAGCAGTACTTCTGATCGGTATAAGGCTGAAGGAAACTTGCACTGATGAATAGCAACTCACCAAGTATCTAAATACTCACAAAATATACTCAATAATCTAGAGAGAGAAAGAGAGAAAGCTTATGTTTCTGGTGTGATTTCAATTCTAACTTAGCCCTCTATTTATAGGAAAATTTTGGTAGGTTTGACCTGCAACCTGATGGCTTTACCTGCTACTATTCCCACCCACCACATTTGAAATATAATTCAGCATATTTCTTCACCAACCACAAGTGGGGCCCACCAATTCTAGAATTTTCTACCAAAATGATAAACTCCGAAAATTCAACAATTTCTGAACCAGTCATCTCGTAAAATTCATAATAAATCATACGTTCATTTTTAACGGTTCAAAATTTGTGGGCATATACTCAACTTATATATGTATAACATATCCAAAAATTACCACGATCCAACGGTCGGATTAAAAATTATAACCCCCGCAAAATATCTCAAAAACCCTAATTTTTAATACCTCCATTCTGACAAAAATACTGATAAAAATCTCAACATTAACTCCTTTATTTTTAACCACAAAAATATATCCCTTGTTTATATCCACATAAAATAAATATTTCCTTATCATATGAATCAATAATTAATTATTCACAAATAATATTACAGAATCACATTTATGACAACCAGGCCGTTCCCAGGAAAGAGGGGGCTTTCCAATAAGGATTTTTCCTTACTAGCGCGCAATTAGATGACCAAACCTCTCCTTAGACAGAACTTTCTAGACATTGTCAATAATGCTATCTAATAATATTATTCAAATAATATGAATTATTGATCTGATAATAGAAAATACTGTGCAGCAACAATTATTGAAACAACAATAATATAAAATATCAACGCAGCAATTATTGAATCAATAAAATAAAATATTGAACAGTAATTACTGTAACAATTATTGAGTAGTGCCTTCTTACGTAAGAATCAATAATTTCAAAAATACTATGCAATACCGTGTGCTACTGTGCAATAACGCGTATTACTGTATTTTAACCACCGGGTATTCCAACAGTGTTAACGGTAACAACTACGTCGTTATTTGTAAAAACTCAATTTTGTCATTTTCTTCACCCGACAGTTATTCTGTTATGGGGCCCACAAATGGCTGCGCCGTCGTACGAATATTCCCCGACAAAAAAAATATTCCACGACCAAACGAATATTCCCCGACAACAATGATTATTTTATAACCACTTGCTTATTTTGAAAAAAAATCATATTTCAGTCATAACTTTAAACTTTTATCAATTTAACCATTTACTGAATAGTAATTATAAGAAAAATTGAATACTTTTATTTCATAAAATTCGGGGTCTTACAAATTCTACCTGCTTTTGGGTTATGTTTCACACTCCTGCATATAGCTGTTGTAAAATCCCAGCTTATTAATGAATAAAATCAAATTTTCTCTAAATATTATTGTGAATAATAAGGGGTTAATTTGATATAATACTTTGGTTATGGGTGAAATGTGCAAATTTTGCAAAATAAGCAAGTGGTTATAAAATATTCATTTTATCGGGGAATATTCGTTTGGTCGTGGAATATTCTTGCTGTCAGAAAATATTCGTACGACGGCGCAGCCTTGTGTGGGCCCCATAACGGAAAGCGATTGGATGAAGAAAACGACAAGTATAAGTTGTTTATAAATAACGGCGTAGTTGTTACTGTTAATACTGTTGGAATACCCGGTGGTTAAAATACAGTAGCACACGGTATTGCAGCAATTATTGATTCTTACGTAAGAAGGCACTACTCAATAATTGTTACAGTAGTTATTGTTCAATATTTTATTTTATTGATTCAATAATTGTTATGTTGATATTTTATATTATTGTTGTTTCAATAATTGTTGCTGCACAGTATTTTTCTTTATCAGATCAATAATTCATATTATTTGAATAATATTATTAGATAACATTATTGGTAATGTCTAGAAAGTTCTGTCTAAGGAGAGGTTTGGTCATCTAATTGCACGCCAGTAAGGAGAAATCCTTATTGGAAAGCCCCTTCTTTCCTGGGAACGACCTGGTTGTCATAAATGTGATCCTGTAATATTATTTGTGAATAATTAATTATTGATTCATATGATAAGGAAATATTTATTTTATGTGAATATAAATGAGGGATATATTTTTGTGGTTAAATGAAAGAGTTAATGCTGAGATTTTTATCAGTATTTTTGTCGGATTTGAGGTATTAAAATTTAGGATTTTTGAGATATTTTGCGGAGGCTATAATTTTTAATCCGACCGTTGGATCGTGGTAATTTTTGGATATGTTATACATATATAAGTTGAGTATATGTCTACAAATTTTGAACCGTTAAAAATGAACGTATGATTTATTATGAATTTTACGAGATGACTGGTTCAGAAATTGTTGAATTTTCGGAATTAATCATTTTGGTAGAAAATTCTAGAATTGATGGGCCCCAGTCTTGGTTGGTAAAGAAATGTGCTGAGATTTTTATTCAAATGTGGTGGGTGGAATAGTAGCAGGTAAGCCATCAGGTTGCAGGTTAAGTCTGCTTCGGCGTGCTAACATTTTTCTATAAATAGAGGGCTAAGTTAGAATTGAAAAGCACACCAGAAATAAGTTTTCTCTCTTTCTCTCTCTAGATTATTGAGTGTATTTTGTGAGTATTTAGATACTTTGAGAGTTTCTATTCATCAGAACAAGTTTCTTTCAGCCTTATACCGGTATTCCGACCAGAAGTACTGATATTTTGAAGTAAGGGATATTATTTTCTTCTTAAATGATATTATTTTCTTCAATATCATTATGCTGAAATATTAACATGAGTTTTTATCAAATTTGGAACTTTTTGTGTCGGGGTTACTATGTAAGACCCCAAATTATTAATAAATAAAATTTAAATTTCCTCTATTTATTATTTTGAAATAGTAAGGGTTAAATTGATTAATGAGGTTAGTTATGGGTAAAATGCATAAATATTTCAAATAAGCAAGTGGTCATAAAATATTCATTATTGTCGGGGAATATTCGTTTGGTCGTGGAATATTCTTACTGTCGGAGAATATTCGTACGACGGCGCAGTCTTTTGTGGGTCCCATAACGGAAAGCGATTGGATGAAAAAAACGATAAGAGTAAGTTGTTTATAAATAACGACGTAGTTGTTACCGTTAACACTGTTGGAATATCCGGTGGTTAAAACACAGTAATACGCGTTGTTGCACAGTAGCACACGGTATTGCACCAATTATTAATTTTTACATAAGAAGGCATTACTCAATAATTGTTACAGTAATTACTGTTCAGTATTTTATTTTATTGATTTAATAATTATTGCGTTGATATTTTATATTACTGTTATTTTAATAATTGTCACTACACAGTATTTTCCATTATCGGAGCAATAATTCATATTATCTGAATAATATTATTAGATAACATTATTGGCAATGTCTAGAAAGTTCTGTCTAAGGAGAGGTTTGGTCATCTAATTGCGCGCCAGTAAGGAGAAATTCTTATTGGAAAGCCCCCTCTTTCTTGGGAACGGCATGGTTGCCAGTACTGTGATTCTGTAATATTATTTGTGTATAATTAATTATTGATTTATATAATGAGGAAAATATTGATTTTATGTGGATATAGATGGAGAAAATTTTTAATGTGACAATTGTTGAAAATTAATATTTTATCTTTTTCTGATAAAATAATTTATATATATTGATGGTGATATTTTTACAATAAATGTGGGATATATGAGTATATGAGGAGGAAGAGTATTTTTGTGGCATTAAATGATTAACACATGTTTTGTGTGTTGGTGGACACAATTCTTGACCGAAAATTTATTATTGACTGTAAAATCGCCCGTTTATGAATTTCAGTCAATTTTTGTTTGGAATTTAGAAAAACTTTCTTCTGCAAAGTTGTAGAGAATTGAATTTCCTATAAAAACTCGCGAGATTCGAATTTTTTGATAAAAGGGCTATTTATTATGAATTATTGAAATTCTGAAGTTCCGAAATAATTGATTTTTGGAAGTTTTATTTATTATTTTGAAGAAAAACGTTTTTTGGCATTTAAGTGGGCTAACATGTGATATAAATGGGCTGAGATCAGATGTCTAGAGGTGGACTAAGAAAAATTTGATAAATATATTAATATTATATTAAATTTTCTGCTTTGTTGTTCTAAGCATTTTCCTATAAATAGGGTGCTTAGGTTAGAATTAAAAATCACACCAGAAACACAAGTTTCTCTCTATTTCTTTCTCTATATCGAGCGTATTCTTGTGAGTATTTGATACTTTGAGTGTTGCTATACGGTGCAAGTTTTCTTCAACACTATATCTAGTATTCCAGTCAGAAGTACCGTCTTTTCGAGGTAAGGGATGTTATTCTATTCGAAAATGATATTATTTCTTCAATATCATTATGCCGAAATATTGGTTGAAGTTTTTATCAAATTTTAAACTTTTTCATGTCGGAGTTACTATTCATGAGTTACTATTCATGAGTTACTATTCACGAGTTACTATTCATGAGTTACTATTCACGAGTACTATTCACGAAGCATAATGATGTTTTTTGTAAAATTTATATCTTTTGGTGTCGGAGTTACTATTCACGTATACGGCACTATTCACGAATACGGCACCATTCACGAATACGGTACTATTCACCGAAAAATGATTTTTTTTCTTTTTGTCCAAAATATCTATTCTGGATACTAACTTTGATTGTATCCGTGTTTTGATCATTCTTGAATTTTACTCCACTATAATTATTTATGAGGTATTTTTGGGACATGGAATAGCTGAAATACGAATCCTTAATATTTATTATTTTAATTCATTGGATTCGTTTCCTTTAAAATATTTTTCATCATCCTCAGTCCTAAATGATGATATAATTGAATATCTTTGGCCTGTAGAGCAAAGATGAATGATTTCTGATGAATATCTTTGGCCCGTAGTGCAAAGATGAACAGGTGTTGAGATGAACATGACCAACTGATGAATATCTTTGGCCTGTAGTACAAAGATGACTATTTGATTCAAGATATTTATTGATTGATGTTACAGGGATAAAATATTGATGATGAACTTTTAAATTCATAGATAATCGTAGATTTCATTCTCTACGTAACTCTTCTATGAATTATTATTTTTCGCTGCGAATATGGATTTAAAACTTGTTGTCTATTGTATTCTATTAGATTTTTCCCTGTTGAAGACTAACGATAATTTGTTTTATATTATCTTAGTCATAATGTTCTTTACTGGGCTAGTTGAGCTCACCCTTTTTCTTGTTGTTCTATTTTTCTTCTCAGGAGGCGAGAATGTAGCGAGTACTAGTCGGGGTATGGAATGATGGTTCAAGACAGTTGTTTTAGTAGTCCTCACTATTTTATAAAATAGTGTATCAATAAGTATAATGAGGACTTAATTGAGTATGAATACTGTCTAGATGACAATATTTGTATTTAAACTCACAGTATATGTGTTGTCGTATTTTGCACGATAATTGTAATAATAAAGTTGTAATTATTTTCTGTACCATGTATTTGGCGACTCAGAATGGGTGTTGTATACCTGTTTTGGGGGCGTCACAGTTACTATTCACCGAAAAATAAAATTTCCTTCTTTTTGTACAAAATATCTATTCTGGATATTAGCTTTAATTGTATCCATGTTTTGATCATTCTTGAATTTTACTCTACTATGATTATTTATGAGGTATTTTTGGACATGGAATAGCTGAAATACGAATTCTTAATATTTATTATTTTGTATCACTGGATTCGTTTCCTTTAAAATATTTTTCATCATCCTCAGTCCTAAATGATGATATAATTGAATATCTTTGGCCTGTAGTGCAAAGATTAATGATTTCTGATGAATATCTTTGGCCCGTAGTGCAAAGATGAACAGGTGTTTAGATGAACATGACCAACTGGTGAATATCTTTGGCCTGTAGTGCGAAGATGAATATTGATTGATGGTACAGGGATAAAATGCTGATGATGGACTTTTAAATTCATAGATAATCGTATATTTCATTCTCTACGTAACTCTTCTATGAATTATTAATTTCCGCTGCGAATATGGATTTAAAACTTGTTGTCTATTGTATTCTATTAGATTTTTCCCTGTTGAAGACTAACGATAATTTTTTTTATATTATCTTAGTCATAATGTTCTTTACTGGGCTAGTTGAGCTCACCTTTTTCCTTGTTGTTCCATTTTCTTCTCAGGAGGCGAGAATGTAGCATGTACTAGTCGGGGTATGGAATGAAGGTTCTAGGAAGTTATTTTAGTAGTCCTCACCATTTTTTTTGTAAAATATTGTACCAATAATTGTAATGAGGACTTATTTGAGTGTGGATATTGTCTAGATGACAATATTTGTATTTACACTCACAGTTTTTATGTTGTATTAATAAAGTTGTAGTTGTTTCTGTACCTGTTATTGACGACTCAGAATGGGTGTTGTATACATGTTTTGGGGGCATCACAGTTGCTATCAGAGCTTAGGGATATGATCTCTAGCGGAGATCGGGGAATAGAACTAGGAGGGGAGAGACGAGTAAATCTTTCGCTAGTGTGTCCTACCTAAGCTTATTTGTTGGTCGGTCATAATATATGGGTATTATGTGACATGTTAATTTCTTTAATTAACCCTTGTTTTATGGCAGTATTTGAGAATGTCGACTGAGAATGTTAACAGTGGAGTAAATGAAACCGTGGAGACGCCTGTAATCACCAACGAGGAGAACGTGCAACAGGCTGGCAATGTTCCTCCTGTGAACAACATCAATGAGCAGATGATGAACGATGGGATGTTTAGAAGCTTTTTGCGGTTTATGCAAAACCAGACGAAGGAGATTCCTGTTCAAAATATAGGAAGAAACAATGGCAACGCACAGCTGGTCACAGCCAAGCAGTTCAAGGAGTTGGGACCACCAGAATTTAAGGGAAAGCCGGATCCGATCATGGCGGAAACGTGGGTCAAGTAAATTTTCAAGATATTCGATGTCTTTGGATGCGCGGAGGAACAGAAGGTTCCATTCGCCACCTTTATGTTCCGTGGCGAGGCAGACTACTGGTGGGAGTCTGTGAAACGTACCCATCCAGCCGCACTTAGCATGTCTTGGGAGACATTTCAGAAACTGTTCAACGAAAAATAGTTTCCTGAAAGTATTCGCCATATGAAGGAGGTAGAGTTTATTAGACTGGAGTAGAATAACATGACGGTATCCCAGTACGAGGCGAAATTTGCAGAGTTGTCTAGGTTTGCACCTCATTTGGTGGAGAATGAGGAACGTATGACGCGGATGTTTCTGAGAGGTTTGAAACCCGGCATACGTCAATATCTCATTTCTCATAAATTTTCTCTCTATTCAGATGTTGTCAACAGGGCTCAATTATTAGAGCGAGATAACGAGTACGGTCAATCGAGGGACCACAACCAGGATCATACCGGTGACAGCAGTCATCAGAACAATGATAACCAGCGGAGAAAGGAAAATACAGACAAGAACGGCAACCACTTTAGTGGTAATAATGGCCATGAGAATAGAAGAAGCGAGTCGGGGGGAGATTTTAAAAAGAGAAGATTCAACAATGACAATACGAAGACGTCAACACCAACTGGTTCCAAGGGAGGAGAGCGACCACCGGTCATATGCTATAAGTGCAGAAAAGAAGGACATATCAGCCCAAACTGCCCACAACAGTTTAAGGTATGTTATAACTGTGGAAAGGAAGGACATATCGCTCGAAATTGCACTATAGCGAAACCAAGTCCATCGGGAAAGTTGTCCCAGAAAAGTCAAAGTCAACGGTTCCTGGAAGAGCGTTTTTCATGACTGATCAGAATACGAGGAACCTGAACGAAGTTAGCACGGGTTAGTTAATTTTAAATTTTTGCGAAGTCTATACCTTATTAGATACCGATTCTACCCATTCATTTATCTCTTCTGCTTATACTCAACGTTTAAAATTGACTCCGGAGAAAATTAGACTTTGACTTATCTGTTGAAACTCCGTTAGGAGAAACTTTCGTTACATCCACTGTTTATAAATCTTGTTTGATCCAAGTTGGCACCATCACATTACCTGTTGACCTTATCTCTTTAAAGATACTTGCTTTTGATGTGATTTTAGGAATTAATTGGTTAACTACTCATCATGCCAAAATTGATTGCTTTTGTAAGGTTGTTAGTTTTCATATTCCTAAGCAACCTGTTATTAAAATTCAAGCAACCAAACCACTGAAGTCAATCACTGTCATATCAAGCCGTAAAGTCATTCGTTTATTGAAAAACGGATGTCAAGCTTTCTTAGCCATGTCATGTACTTGAACAAAAATACGTCAGATTTGAATGATATTTCTGTTGTTAGTAAAATTTTTGACGTATTTCCTGAAGAATTTCTTGGCTTACTCCCAGAGCGTGATATTGAATTTTGTATCGACTTTGAACCCGGTACAAAACTCATTTCTAAAATCTCATATCGAATGGCTCCTATTGAACTTCAGGAGTTAAAAACCCAATTATAGAAGTTGATAACCGAGCCTCTATATGGTGACTTCCTTTGTGGAATGCATTGAAGTCAGACTCTCCGTAGGGGACGCCATATTCGTATGGTAGTAAACTGATAGGTGTCATTGTGACGTGATATCCAAGATTGGGATATGAGTCACAGTTGAGAGCAACCTAAGTCAGTAATCGAAATACGTTGCTTTTTGGTTATTATCGGAGATTCGTAAAAGGATTTTCTCGAATCGCTACTTCATTAACTCAGCTGACTCAAAAAGATACAAACTTCGAATGGACCGAGGAATGCGAGAAGAGCTTCCAAGAATTCAACATGCGACACCGACGTTGGCTCGAGCTGTTAAAAGATTTCGATCATACCATCCAATACCATCCTAGAAAAGCAAACGTGGTAGCTAACGCATTGAGTAGAAGATCATATGCAAGAACGAGTGCGATGATGTCAAGTATACGCGTAGAATCAACTTTAATCGATAAAGTTAAAGTTGCTTAAGCCACAGACCCGGAGCTGATGCGTATGAAGAAGAAAGTACAAGAAGGTGCTATTCCGGAAGCGAGAATCGATGAAGAAGGAATACTTCGAGTCCACTCTAGACTTTGTGTTCCTAACGACTCTGATTTAAAGTACAAGATTATGATGGAGGCACACAATACACCATTTGCGATCCATCCTGGCAGTACCAAAATGTATCGTGATCTTCGACATACATTTTGGTAGAACAATATGAAGAGAGAGATTGCAAAATTTATTTCGAGGTGTTTAACTTGTCAACGTGTAAAGGCGGAGCATCAAGTGCCAAAGGGTCCATTGCAACCACTTGAGATTCCGAAATGAAAGTGGGAACACATTACCATGGATTTCGTTACGGATCTTCCCACGATTTCTCAAGGCATAAATGCTATTTGGGTTATAGTTGATAGATTAACCAAGTCTGCTCATTTCTTGCCGATACGGGAGACTTATTCCCTTGAACGTCTTGCTAGTATGTACGTGAATGAGATTGTAAGGTTGCATGGCATGCCAGTATCCATAGTTTCGGATCGTGATCCAAGATTCACTTCAAGATTTTGGGTTAGCTTGCAAAAAGCTATGGGCACGGATTTACGGTTCAGTTCGGCATACCATCCTCAAACGGACGGGCAATCAGAGAGGACTATTCAAACTCTTGAAGATCTATTAAGACTTTGTGTCCTAGATTTCAAAGGAAGTTGGGATAAGTACCTACCATTGGTGGAATTCTCCTACAATAACAGTTATCAGGCAAGTATAGGTGTGGCTCCATTTGAAGCATTGTATGGACGAAAGTGCCGCTCTCCAGTATGCTGGGATGAGGTGGGAGAAGCAACATTGTTGGGACCCGAGTTGGTACGTATGACTACGACAAAGATCCAAACGATTCGGCAACGTATACAAACGGCACAGGATCGACAAAAGAGTTATGCGGATCTTCATCGAAAGGACGTGGAATTTGATATTGGGGATCATGTATTGTTGCAAGTTGCTCCATGGAAGGGAGTTACAAGATTTGGAAAGAGAGAAAAGCTCAATCCACGATTTATTGGTCCATTTTAGATTCTTGACCGAGTAGGAAATGTGGCCTATAGACTCGCGTTACCTCCAAGCATGTCTCGTGTTCATAACATTTTGCACATATCTATGCTTCGTAAATATGTGAAAGACCCAAACCACGTTATTGAGTTAGAACCAGACGAGATAGCCGAAGACTTAACGTACAAAGAGGTATCTGTCAAGATCTTGGATAGGAAGAAGCATGTCCTACGCACGAAGGTCATACCACAAGTTAAAGTTTTGTGGAGAAACCATGCTATTGAGGAAATGACCTGGGAGTTGGAAACGGAAATGAAAGCGAGGTATCCTCATCTTTTTGAAACACCAGGTACGTATGTCAATTTCGAGGACGAAATTTCATAAGGAGGGGAGGTTGTAAGACCCCAAATTATTAATAAATGAAATTTAAATTTCCTCTATTTATTATTTTGAAATAGTAAGGGTTAAATTGATTAATGAGGTTAGTTATGGGTAAAATGCACAAATATTTCGAATAAGCAAGTGGTCATAAAATATTCATTATTATCGGGGAATATTCGTTTGGTCGTGGAATATTCTTGTTGTCGGGGAATATTCGTACGACGGCGCAGCCTTGTATGGGCCCCATAACGGAAAGCGATTGGATGAAGAAAACGATAAATATAAGTTGTTTATAAATAACGGCGTAGTTGTTACCGTTAATACTGTTGGAATACCCGGTGGTTAAAACACAGTAATACGTGTTGTTGCACAGTAGCACACTGTATTGCACCAATTATTGATTCCTACGTAAGAAGACATTACTCAATAATTGTTACAGTAATTACTGTTCAGTATTTTATTTTATTGATTTAATAATTGTTGCGTTGATATTTTATATTACTGCTGTTTTAATAATTGTCACTACACAATATTTTCCATTATCGGAGCAATAATTCATATTATCTGAATAATATTATTAGATAACATTATTGGCAATGTCTAGAAAGTTCTGTCTAAGGAGAGATTTGGTCATCTAATTGCGCGCCAGTAAGGAGAGATCGTTATTGGAAAGCCCTCTCTTTCCTGGGAACTACCTGGTTGTCAGTAATGTGATTCTGTAATACTATTTGTGTATAATTAATTATTAATTTATATGATGAGAAAAATATTAATTTTATGTAGATATAGATGGAGAAAATTTTTAATGTGACAATTGTTAAAAATTAATATTTTATCTTTTTCTGATAAAATAATTCATTTGAATATATTATTTTAATAATATATTAATGGTGATATTTTTATAATGAATGTGGGATATATGAATAAATGAGGAGGAAGAGTATTTTTATTAGATTAAATGATTAACACATATTTTGTGTGTTGGTGGACACAATTCTTGACCGAAAATTTATTATTGACTGTAAAATCGTCCGTTTATGGATTTCGGTCAATTTCTGTTTAGAATTTGGAAAAACTTTCTTCTGTAAAGTTGTAGATAATTGAATTTCCTATAAAAACTCGCGAGATTTGAATTTTCTGATAAAAAGGCTATTTATTATGAATTATTGAAGTTCTGAAGTTCCGAAATAATTGATTTTTGGAAGTTTTATTTATTATTTTGAAGAAAAACGTTTTTTGGCATTTAAGTGGGCTAACATGTGATATAAATGGGCTGAGATCAGATGTCTAGAGGTGGACTAAGAAAAATTTGATAAATATATTAATATTATATTAAATTTTCTGCTTTGTTGTTCTAAGCATTTTCCTATAAATAGGGTGCTTAGGTTAGAATTAAAAATCACACCAGAAACACAAGTTTCTCTCTATTTCTTTCTCTATATCGAGCGTATTCTTGTGAGTATTTGATACTTTGAGTGTTGCTATACGGTGCAAGTTTCCTTCAGCACTATATCTATTATTCCAGTCAGAAGTACAGTCTTTCCGAGGTAAGGGATGTTATTTTCTTCGTAAATGATATTATTTCTTCAATATCATTATGCCGAAATATTGGTTGGAAATTTTTATCAAATTTGAAACTTTTCATGTCGGGGTTACTATTCATGAGTTACTATTCACGAGTTACTATTCACGAGTTACTATTCACTGAAAAATGAAATTTTTTTCTTTTTGTACAAAATATCTATTCTGGATACTAGCTTTGATTGTATCCATGTTTTGATCATTCTTGAATTTTACTTCACTATAATTATTTATGAGATATTTTAGGACATGGAATAGCTGAAATACGAATCCTTAATATTTATTATTTTATTTCACTGGATTCGTTTCTTTTAAAATATTTTTCATCATTCTCAGTCCTAAATGATGATATAATTGAATATCTTTGGCCTGTAGTGCAAAGATTAATGATTTCTGATGAATATCTTTGGCCCGTAGTGCAAAGATGAACATGTGTTTAGATGAACATGACCAACTGGTGAATATCTTTGGCATGTTGTGCGAAGATGAATATTGATTGATGTTATAGGGATAAAATACTGATGATGGACTTTTAAATTCATAGATAATCGTAGATTTCATTCTCTACGTAACTCTTCTATGAATTATTAATTTCCGCTGCGAATATGGATTTAAAACTTGTTGTCTATTGTATTCTATTAGATTTTTCCCTGTTGAAGACTAACGATAATTTTTTTTATATTTTCTTAGTCATAATGTTCTTTACTGGGCTAGTTGAGTTCACCCTTTTCCTTGTTGTTCTATTTTCTTCTCAAGAGGCGAGAATGTAGCAAGTACTAGTCGGGGTATGGAATGAAGGTTCTAGGAAGTTATTTTAGTAGTCCTCACCATTTTTTTTTTGTAAAATATTGTACCAATAATTATAATGAGGACTTATTTGAGTGTGAATATTGTCTAGATGACAATATTTGTATTTACACTCACAGTTTTTATGTTGTATTAATAAAGTTGTAGTTGTTTATGTACCATGTTATTGACGACTCAGAATGGGTGTTGTATACCTGTTTTGGGGGCGTCACATACTATTCACGTATACGTTACTATTCACGTATACGGCACTATTCACGAATACGGCACTATTCACCGAAAAATAAAATTTTCCCTTTTTGTCCAAGATGTCTATTATGGTTACTATCTTTGATTGTATCCATGTTTTGATCTTTATTTTTAAATTCTGCTTCACAATTGATTATTATGAAGTATTATTGATCTTGGATAAACAGTTATACGAATCCTTACTATTTGTCCTTCTGTCTCACTGGATTCGTTCTCTTTAAGATATTTTTTATCATCCTCAGTCCTAAATGATGATATTACTGAATATCTTTGGCCTGTAGTGCAAAGATGTATGATTACTTAATGAATATCTTTGGCCTGTAGTGTAAAGATGAACAGGTGTTGAGATGAACATGACTGACAGATGATACAAATGAATATCTTTGGCCTGTAGTGCAACGATGAATATTTGGATAAAGATGATTATTAATTGATATTACAGGGATAAAATATTGATGATGGACTTTTAAATCTTAGAAGATAGTAGAATTCATTCTCTACTTGACTCTTCTAATGGTTTGTTGTTTCCGCTGCAGTTGTTGATCTAAAACTTGTTGTCGATTATATTCTATCAGATTTTTTCCTGTTAAATACTAATGATAATTTGTTGTATATTATCTTAGTCATAATATTCTTTATTGGGCTAGTGGAGCTTACCCTTTTCTTTTTTGTTCCATTTTTCTTCTCAGGAGGTGAGAACATAGCAGTATCTCGTCGGGATATGGAGTGATAGTTCTAGAAAGATGTTTTAGCAGTCCTCACTATTTCTGTAAAATAGTGTTTGAATAATTGTATTGAGGACTTATTTGAGTGTGGATATTGTCTAGAAGACAATATTTGTATTTAAACTCACAGTATGTGTTGTCGTATTTTGCACGACAATTGTATTATTGAAGTTGTAGTTTGCTTTCTGTACCATGTATTTGGCGACTCAGAATGGGTGTTGTATACCTATTCTGGGGGCGTCACAGTTGGTATCAGAGCTTAGGGATATGATCCCTGGCTGAGATGTGAGACAAGAACTAGGAGGGGAGAGACGGGGAATTCCTTCGCTAGTATGACCTGACTAAGTTTATTTGGTATTTATTTGGTCGGTCAGAGTATAGGGATAATATATGACATGACTATTAACCCTTGTTTTATGGTAATATTTAAGAATGGCAGCTGAGAACGTTAATAATGGAGTAAATCAGACCGTGGAGACACCTTTGATCACCACCCAGGGGAACGTGCAACAGGAAGACAATATTTCTCCTGTAAACAACGTTACCGAGCAAACGATGAATGATGGAATGTTTAGGAGCTTTTTGCAGTTCATGCAAAATCAGACGAGGGAGACTCGTGTGCAGAATACAGGTGAAAATGATAACAACACGCGGTTTGTCACAGCCAAGCAGTTCAAAGAATTGGGACCACCAGAATTTAAGGGAAAGCCGGATCCGATCATGGCGAAAACGTGGGTCAAGTAAATTACCTCATTTTGATAACCAAATACACTAAAAAAATTGCAAGTTACATTATCAAAAAAATAAGAAATTTGAATTTCAGATATATAAATTGTCAAGATTCACCTCTAAATTATTTAAATAAAATTAGCTAAAATGACAAAACATTTTCTTATTGATCTTCTGCCGTTATTCTAATATTGCAATCCATCTCCCATTTTGAATGCCTACTAGCTTCAACCAGGGGAGAAAAATAACTAAACTAAACACTAATCCAAAAACAATACAAAGAAAAATAAAAATAAAATAGATTACTATAGTAGGAGATTAAGAAAATGAACAACTTTAAAGAAAACATGGTACTTAATTTTAATTAAGTTTAAAATACTTATATAAATATAAATTGAGTATTTAATAATTAATATAAATAGTCTATAGTCGAGTTTACAATGAGGCAAACAATTTATATATTGATCAAATTCGGCTCAAATCACTCTCAAATTAAATTTGAGTGAGCTTTTAACTTACTGAACAATTGGATTTCGAATTAACTATCCTACCTATATGCTGAGAAGTTTCCCAACTATAATTAGGTCTAAATTTATTACGATAC